>WOXC01009205.1:0-24421 GCA_011680675.1 Gymnobelideus leadbeateri
CATGGCATAGTGGATAGGGTCCTATACTAAGAGTAGGAAATACCCAGATTCAAATCCAATCTCACCCAGATCTCAGTTTTCCCATCTGGAAAATGGGTAGATTGTCTTTAATGACCTCAAATAACCTTGCCAAGCATGCTGAAGAAGGGGCTCTTGTTCAGGTTCAAGTTGAATTAGGTGATTTTGTGTTTCCTCCCAACTCTAAGATCCTGCATGTTTTCTTATTCCAAATCCCAAGTGTTAATAATTAAGCTGTGCATGGAATCTATATATAAAAATTGTGACATTTTTTATTCCCTAATAGCACTCATCCTCCACCAAATTATTACCCATTGTCTCATTCTGGCTAGACATAGCCCGAGGTTCTCAAAGGCTACATTAATGATGTTCAGGCTCCAGCAGTTTCTTCCAAGCTGGAAAAGCTTCAAATACAGGTTCAGAAATTACTTTACTGAATGTTTATCAGTGGAGGGAGAACCAGCCTAGCTAAGTTTGGAGAGTCTCATCACCAATTTGGCTATGAGATGACAAGTTTTGGTAGCATAATTTCTCCGAAGAACATTCACTAAGGCATACAGTCTTACTCTTTGTAAAAAGAATATAAAGTTGGTAGAGTCCATCAGTAGAATGCAAACTCCCCGAGATCAGGGACTATTTTGTTTTATTTTTGTATCTCCAATCTCTAGCACAGTCTTTTATAAGTAGAAAGCACTTACATGTTTGTCAATATGAATTGAATTTAATGTCAATGAAGGAGGGGTAAGGAAGAAGATAACCACACTAATAAAAGTAAAAATCCATGAAGTACTCAAGAATAATGCATGTGTTCCAGACCCTAAAGTAGAATGGTGCCCCATTTCCTTCCTTGGCACATAATCAAATTGGATGAAAGGTGTTTTCAAGCATAAATCAGTTATTTTTTTAGCTCCAAGTTTCTGTGCTTCAAATGAAGACTCTCTAGAGTCCAGACTTTTGTAACTTTGATCATTAGCTTTTTCTCTTACATGTCTGATCAAGTTTAATGAGTTGGCTAAGTTAATGAAGTGTGATGTCCCATTAAATACTTCAACTGACAACAATTAATTCTTAGTACAGGTTCTCTGTTGATTGATTATATTTATCAGAGTTATAGGATGTAAGTGATGTGAATGTCTTAGCAGAAAAACAAAAACTGCAAATTCTTAGAGTGTAACTCATGGGGAAAATAAAGATTGGTTTCTTCACATTAATTTTGATATAGTTTACTTGACTCTTCCATAGCATAATAATAAAACTTCAAGGAAAAAAATGTCAGTCAGAGAAAATACCTCTTATTATTAAAAGATTGACCTAGAATCTCACTTTCTAAAGCCACAGCAACCTCTGTGTTATTTGAAACATACTGCATTCCCTGGATGACACATATAAGAATCAAAGTATATATCCTAGAGATCTATCTTAATGAAAGGCAGTACAAGGTACATACATATAGAAGGAAAATCAGAAATGCAGAGAGATATAAAAAACTTTGAATGTGAGTAAATCCCCAATCCTCCACATCCATTTTCTGTAATAGCACATGATGTCTCAAAGGTCTGAAGATTGGAGGAAAAGCACACAAACTTTCTCACCAATTACTATTAGAATAGTGGGCCATCACAGAGATTTGGTAAGTGTGCCTGATAGAAATTGTGTGAGATTTCCTGGAAGATTAGAAATCCATTTACATCACCTCAGTAAGTTAAAGCTACCACAGATAAAGAGTCCAGTTGGAAAAGATCCAATTCTTACTTAGACACAAGTAACTCATTAATTTTCAATGACAGGGAAATAAGTTCCAAAAATCAGTTAAATGGACAAATGGGAAGAGTTCCATTATTATAGAATATCATAGATGCATACTAAGAAAACTAATATTATGGGACTGATTTGCATAGAACACAAACTGTAAATTAAAGAAACAAAACATGAAAAGAGGGGAGTAAGAACGATTGCACTCAATGGAAGTAAGAAGTAATTCTACATGTGGATAGCTACTATTACCTCATCATTGAAGAACACTGACTGTCCTACAAACAGTTGTCATATGTGTAGAGAAACAGTCAAGAAATCCAGATCACCCTAAGATTCTATTGTTCTATATGTGTCTGAGAATTAACTTACCAACAAGGATGTATTAAATATCTGTTATGTGCTAAACACTCTGCTAGGAACTGAGGATACAGAAAATATGAAGTAATTCTTATTTGGACCAACTCTGGAGTCAAAGGACCTAGGTCCAAACCCACATCAACTATTACTACCTATGTGACCTTATGAAACTCTCTTTATTCCCTGGGTCTCTGTATTCTCACTGGTAAAATGAAAGAGTTGACCTAAATGGTCTCTTTCAGTTCTAGATCTATGATACTATAATTACTTCATAAAACAATTTATATTGCAAATGAGTAAGACCATTAATGTTTGAAAATTGATTCAAGAGGCATCCCTGAATCCTGTTCATTGTAATTAACTAATGAGTATAAGTGGTGCTTGTTAGCACTATTTAGCTATCATCAATAGTATGCTTTGGTTTGTTTATTTTTATGTTGGTCATGCAAGGCTGTAAAAACAAATGGTTGGCAACAAGTCATTTTATGTATATAATTAAATTATTATGTATAGAATTAAATTATTCACCTAACGCATAAAGTTAATCAAGCTTTCCATGCCCCATCCATAACCTAGAAGTCAGTACAAAAGGTTTCTACCCTGAGCTAAGTGAATTGTAGTAAGCTCACTCAGGTCAGACATTGTCTATAATATCTAATTTATCAAGGCTGAGTTCTGACTGTGGTAGCAAAGCCTTCTCAATAAAGCTGGTCCAATTTAGAGATCGACTAATGAGCTTGTGTCTTAGAAATGGAAATAAAGAGGCATCTGCTCACTTCAGGCACCAATGACTTTGGTGAACAGAGACCCCTCCCACATCATCTAAGCTGCCTCGCCAGTGAACACAAGCCCATGTTCCACTTCATTTCCATTCTTGTCATAGAGCAGGGAAGGACAACTAGCATTTCGGTAGAGAATGAAATTGTGTTGCTCCAAACCTGCAAATTGTCCTCTCTTTTCTCCTTCATTGACCAGCAAGGAACACTGAAGAGGTACAAATTTAATTACCAGCTACTTTTACTTACTAGTTTTCGCTTTCTTTGTGGAAGTATAGCAAAAATTTCTTCAGGGCAAAAGCTGTTTTAGTAACTAGATTCTTTTTCCTGGTCTCCCAAAAAGCAACTTGTATAAGTAAATGGGATCTAGTTCTCTGAATGGAAGGAAAGTCATGTCAGTGTCTAGTATAAGCTAGGCACTCTATTAAACACTTTACAGATATTATCTCTTTTGATCTTCAAAACAACATTTGAGATAGGTGCCATTATGATTACCCATTTATAGTTGATGAAACTGAGGCAGACAGAAGTTAAGTGACATGCTCAGTCACATTGCCAGTGTCTGAGATCAGATTTGAATTCACGTCTTCCTGACTCCAGGTCCATTCCTATACTTATTGTGCCACCTAGCTGCTTCTAGCTGGGGAGGGGTAGGGGGACAGGGAGATAGAGAGATAGACAGAGAGAGACAGAGGGATAGAGACAGAGAGAGACACAGAGACAGAGAGAGACACAGAGAGAGAGAGAGACACAGAGAGAGAGAGAGGAAGACAGAGATAGAGAGGGAGAGAGAAAGAAATGATGGATATATGGATGAATGAATGGATAGATGGATGGATAGACAGACAGATGGATAGATAGAGAGACAAGATAAGTACTTAATATGTGTTTGACTCTATAAGATACAAATACTACCAGGCATACGAACACAAAGAAACACATCAGTCCTTTGCCCTCAAAGAGCTTACATTCTAATAGAGAAAGATGATGTATAAATTTGATCTGGGAGGGGGAGGGACCTACATTGCTTATTGTTTAGAGCTGATGACAGCTAGGTCACATAATAAATAGAGTAATGGACTTGGAGTCAGTATGGCATAAATTCAGATCCTTAGATACTTATTACTGTGTGACCCCAAACAAATCACTTAATCTCTCCGAAATTCAGTTCCCTACTCTGTAAAATAGGGGTAACAATATCTTATAGTGTTTTTACAAAGGTCAAAAAAGATGACAAACATAAAGCATTTAAAGTGTTAGATAAATGTTATTGTTTGTAATAACATCATTATCATTTTCATGATTGTTAAGTGAGTAAGAGATGAAGTCCAAGGGTGTGAAGGAATAGGACATGGGGACAATGGCCAGAATGGAAGTGGTATGAAGTGATCTTGGACTTTCAATTTTGAGCATTTTACCCAGCCATTTGTATCATAGGGCTAAAGTTATGAAGCACAGGAATGCTTAAAGAGACTGACAAGCAATTCATACAGAATCTGACTACATGAAATGTCAAGATAATTCTTCTAACTCTTATCATGCTCAAGTGTTAGGATTCTCATCCTTTAAGGATTCTCTTGAACTATTAAATCAATCTTCTACCTTAAACAACATAGCAGAATCATGAGAATCTTTGTTAGAAGGAACCTCAAACTGCTTCTATTCTAATTTGTAACTGACAAGAAATGTCCTCTACCATCTAACTGAAAAACATTCATTCAGCCTTTGCTTCAGAACGTCCAATGAGGTGGAAAATATCACTAGTGTGACCATGAGCAAAGCCGTCTTTGGGCCTCAGTTTCCTCATCAGTAAAGTGAGGAAGTTGAACTCGATGACTTCTAAGAACCTTCTCTCTCTAAATCTCTGAATCTAAAGCCCAGCTCTGCCACTTCCTAGCCATGTGACCTTGCACCATGACCAACTTTACCTCTTTGGCTCTCAGTTGCCTCAGCTGAAAAAATGGGAGTTTTACTACCTGACTCAGGGGATTTCTGTGAGGGTTAGGAAACTTTGCTAACTATCTAGATTTAGAGCTAGAAGGTATCCTAGAAGTCATCTAATCCAACTCCATTTTATATATAATGAAACTGAAACCACCAAAAGGTGAAATAGCTTGCTCAAGGTTACATAGGTAGTTTCAGAATTAGAATTTAAATCCAGCTTCTCTAACTCAGATTCCAGTGCTCCTTCCAATTACCTCCACTTTGAGATGTTACAACTCAGTCAGGAGAGAGGAATCTTGGGTTGGGCTAGACTGACTGACTTTTTCCTCACCTCCAGTATGCTAAATTTGCTTCTTTGCACCTTCTACCTATTGCTTCTTGTTATGTGCCTATGAAACCTGGACAGTACACCAGCCCCATGTTAGGAAACTCAATCACTTCCATTTGAATTGTCTTATGAAGACTCTGAAGATTACCTGGCAAGATAGGATACCAGATGCCGTTTCTTGAACTAAACTTCCAAGCATTCAAACTCTACTCAATCTCCAATGGACTGGTCACATTACTCACATACAAAACATACACTTGCCAAAAGATTTTCATGAAGAACTCACACAAGGCAAACATTCTCATGGTAGTCAGAAGAAGCAATACAAGGACACTCTCAAGGTCTCTCTTAAGAACATTGGGATCAATTTGTGACATGGGAGATACTGGCACAGGAATGCCCAGCATGGCGTGCCCATATCAGAGAAGGTGCTGCGCTCTATGAGCAAAGCATAATTGAAGCAGCTCAAAAGGAATGTAAGATGCACAAATTTAGAGAATCCACTCCAAATGTTCATGTGGCCTATTTGTGGCCAACCTGTGGTAGAACATTCCAAGCTCGTATCGGTCTGATCCAGTATAGTCGGACATACTGTAACTTGACTCTAGCATAGTGGTGTTATTTTGGTTCTATTTGAAAACAAAGGAGAACAACCAATTATTGCTCCTAGTTCTGCTTTCTGGGATCAAGCAGGAAAAATCTAATCCTCCTTCCAAACGACAGAAGTTATTTTCATGGACATAAAAAAATGATCAACCCTCGATGAATAAGTACCATAAGTAGAGGAATTATAATCAGTGTCTTTTTCATTTATACTACAAATACTCTGCCCCCTCACTTTTGTCTCTTACTTTTCCTTAGCTTCCTTCAAAATTCAGATCAAAACCCATCTTCCTTAGGAAGGTTTTCCATGTCTCCCAAGGTATGAATGCTTCCCCCTTTCTGATTACTTTAATCTACTCCAAATTTGTTTTACAAATATTTATATACATACTCTTTCCATAATTGAAATGCATGCTCAATGAGGGTAGGGACTGGTTGTTTGTTTGTTTGTTTCTCTTTCTATCCTTCTTTCTGTCCCCAGCACTTAGCATAGTGTCTGCTACATAGAAAATATTTTTAAAATGATTCTTAATTGACTGATTGATTGACCACAAATTATTATGGAGATCTACTAAACTGAGCAGTTTAAATAATCTATTAAGGGACTTTAGAAGTGTGGTCTTTCATATCTTTGAGGTTTAATTTAAACACAGACAAAAACTAAGGTACTTGATGGTTCCATGTAGCCAAAAACAGTTAATACCCCTCTTCATGTTTGTGATCTGCCAGTAAAGAGTCACTGATTGACCTCTAGTATCTGACTACATAAATACTAATATATTTTATTATATTATATTACCAAGAAAGAGAGTTGTCTATACCATGTGCTTTGAAAACTACAATTTAACTTGTCAAAACACAGAATGCATTCCACTGAATCATGATGAAAGATGGTCAATATGGGTCCTTAACAAAAAACACTGATGCTAGGATGTCATATGTAGGTCATTTCCTTTTACATCCAGGCTGTGTTGTTCAGACCATAGATCTCTGAAAAGTGAGTATTAAATTTTATTCAGTATCTAAATGGTAGCAATAAAAATATGGGGGTGGAGCTGGGATTGTAGCCATATATTCAAATGAATTTTCAGCATAATTAGGTGACTAATTGTGCATCCAAGCTTTCATGGTGTACAGCATGTCACGCACAGACAATGATGATTGATTTGAAAACTCTTCATTCCAAATACTCCATCCATGATGAATCAAATAACTAATGTTACTTAGATTGGAAAAGAATCTTTTATTTTAAAAAAAAAGCTTTCATATTAAAAGGGTCAAAAGTTGAAGGGGGGAACAGAAGCCATTACCTTAACATAAAACTTATTCAAAGCTGAGTTTTCCATGCAATGTGAAGAGAAGAGGGATAAAGGTAATGTCACCAAAAGTGAGTCTTAATCAATGTTCTGCTTCCTACTCTATGTGCAGCCTTGATCTCTCACTTAACCTCTCTTGGTCTCATATTCCTCATTTAGGAAATGGTAGCAATAAATCAGATGACTTCCATGTTCCTTTCCAGTTCTAGATATATGATCCAATGAGCTTCCTGATGCTCTAGAACTGATATTACAGTAAGGGTTTGCAAAGCACATGGTACAACTTCAATGAGATAGCCATTTTTTTCCATTTAAAAATAATATTATCCAGGAAAATAATGTATTCACCTGCATCCTGTTCTGAAAGCAAGATTCTTGATAGAGTGACTATGTTGTATTCTGCTAAAATTATTTTCTCTTGCTAATTTGGATGGTGACAGTTGTATAAACATTTGTACAGAAGGAGTGAAAAAGATTAGAAGCTTACAGTTTCACCAAACTTACAGTTTGCCAACAAAGAGATTGAATTGTGATGCTATGAAAAAAACAGGAACCAGGTGATTCTCCTTTTAGTAGGGCTAGAAGAAAAGGTCACATATGAGTCAGCCATGAAATATTTTTTTAAACAAATGCTTTATTAACTTCTGGTTTACATCATTCATTTCCACCAGATTATGAGCTACATTTTTCCCCCATTCTTTCCCTACCCACCACCCCAGAATAGCAGTCCCACCAGATATCCCCTCATCCAATCTGCTATCTCCCATATCTTCTCCCATACCCCCTTCGACTTTGCCATTAGGGCAAGGTGAATCTCTGAGCCCCACTGCCTGGACATCTTATGAAACATTTAATTTTAAAACTTCGATTTTCTGATCCATTCCCTTTCTCCCCTGTCACCCACTCCCTCTGAGAAGATAAGCAATTCAGTATGTGTTGTACATGTATATCTATGCAAAACATTACCATAGTAGATATATTGTAAAAGGCTGCTTATATTTCCCTCCCACCTGTCTCACCTCCCACCTGGTCCATTCCCTACTTTGATCCTGTCCTTCTTTGATAGTGGGTACTTCTAACCTCCCCTCTCCCCAGAATGCCCTCCCTCCATCATCCCCCCTCCCATCCCCCTTTCCCCTACTCAGGAGAGTGAGTGATGGTAAGATATTCCATTTAGTATGTATGTGATTCTCTCCTTGAGCCAACCTCAATGAGAATATGCTTTTGCCTTTTTGCCTTCCTGTTCTTCCCCTCCCCTGCAACTACTGCCCCTTGCCTCTTCTACATGAGATAGTTTGCCCTACCCTGTCTCTCTCCATCTCCTCTTGCCACTTTCCTCCCTCACCTCTTGACTTCACCCCTTAAGAGTTATCCCTTCCTTGGGGTGGCTAGGTGGCAAAGCGAGCAGAGAGCCAGCCCCGGAGCCAGAAGGACCCGAGCTCGGATCCGGCCCCAGACACCCAACACACAAACAAAAACCCAGCCAAGTGAACCTGGGCAAGTCACCCAACCCCAATTGCCCTCCAAAAAAAAAATAATAATAATAATCATCCCTTCCCATCAAATTCAACCTGTGCCCTCTATCCATGTATACCTGTGAACATATGCCATGTACCCTTCTTCAATTATTTTCATAATGAGAAAGGTTTCATCAAACACAGTTATTGTTTTTCCATGTAGGACTGTAAATAGTCCAACTTTCATAAGTTCCTTTTTATTTCTTTTCCTTGATTACCTTCTCAAGCATCTCTTGCTTCTTGTGTCTGAATGTCAATTTTTCTATTCAGCTCTGGTTTTTTCATCAAGAATGCTTGAAAGTCCTCTATTCCACTGAATGACCATATTTTCCCCCGAAACAAGATACTCAGTTTTGCTGGGTAGGTGACCCTTGGGTTCATTCCCAGCACTTTTGCCCTCTGGAATATCATATTCCATGCCCTTCTATCCCTCAATGTAGAAGCTGCCAGGTCCTGTGCCATTCTGATTGTGTTTCCACAATATTGAAATTGTTTCTTCCTGGCTGCTTGTAGTATTTTCTCCTTGATCTGGGGATTCTGGAACCTGGCTATAATATTCCTGGGAGTTTTCTTTTGGGATCTTTTTCAGGAGGTGATTGGTGGATTCTTTCAACTCTATTTTGCCCTCTGGATCTAAAACATCAGGGCAGTTTTCCTTGAGAATTTCTTGAAGGATGATTTCTAGGTTCTTTCTTTGATCATGGCTTTCAGGTAGTCCAATAATTTTTAAATTATCTCTCCTGGATCTATTTTTCCAGGTCAGTGGTTTTTCCCATGAGATATTTCACATTGCCTTCTATTCTTTCATTTGTTTGGATCTGCTTAACAGCATCTTTATTTCTCATAAAGTCACTAGCTTCCATTTGCTCCAGTCTAACTCTGAAGGAATGAATTTCCTCAGTGAGCTTTTGAGATTCTTTTTCCATCTGGCAAATTCAACTTTTTAAGGCATTCTTCTCCTCATTACCTTTCTGAGCCTCTTTTGCCATTTGAGTTAGTCTATTTTTTAAGGTGTTATTTTCCTCAGTCAGGGTGTTGACTGTCATTTCATACTTTTCTTGCATCTTTTTCATTTCTCTTCCCAAATTTTCCCCACTTCTCTTATCTGCTTCTTAAGGTCCTCTATGGCCTGTAGCCAGCTTGCATTTTCATTTGGGGCTTTTGGTGCAGGAGTTCTGACCTCACAGTCCTCCTCCATGCTTTGAGCCTCTTTGCCCCTAAAATAGGAGTCCAATGTTGAAATTTTCTGTTTATTTTGTTTCATTTGCCTAGGCATATTGCCACTTAATTACTTGATTTTTGGGCTTGTTGCCACAGTAGGACTCTGCGACCAGACAGGGGAGCTTCCGCCCAAACGTGGGGTCTTCACAACTTCTGCCAGTTGGGTGGCCTCTGTAAAGCCTCCACCCACTCTGGCAAGTTGGATACCCACCCCAAACTTCCCCCACAGACCACAATCCAGATCCAGGCAGTTTAAAGCAAAAGCGATTAACCCCCAGACTGATTGCTGGATCTTCCTACAGTTTGCAGACCAGGAGCTAGAGCCACTACTGATGCTGCAAAATGGCTTCTGTGCAGCTGTTTCTTCAGCAGCTTTTTGCTGCCAGGGGAGGAAGCCACGTGTTCCCCAAATACTGGTCCCAAAGTCCATAGGGCACTAACCTCTCACTTTGTCCTAGGCATATCTGTGCTGATAATTCTGGAATCGCCACAATTGCTGGTGTTCTGGGATTCCACCAGGTGGCTGAAGGCCCGGCCGCCCTGGGGCTAAAGCCACAGACCTGGGCTTGGCTCTGCGGGCTGCGCTGTGGGTTCCCAGCGTGCTGTGCTGCCTGCTCTCAGAGTGCTGCACTGGCCGCTCCCTGCAGGGCTGCTGGGCTGTCCTCAGCAAGAGGTTAGCTTCTCTGTGCTGTTCTGTGGGTGCTGTGGCTCCAGAAGTTGTTCGGAGCTCCCTTTCACATTGTTTGAAATTTGTGTGGGGCAGAGCACATTGGAAATGCTGTTTCTACTCCACAATCTTGGCTCCGCCCCCCCATGAAATATTTTTAAACCTTGTGATAATAATAATAGCAGTAGGTGATGGTGGAAAGACTACCAGCCTTGAAGTCAAAACAGAGATCTGAATCCCAGTTTTAGCAGTCACTACCTGTTTATCCTTAAGGAAGTTTTTTTTTGCTTCTATGGTGTTCAGTTTTCTTATCTATAAAATTAAGCACTTTGATGACCTCTCAGATCCCTTCTAACTCTAAATCTATGGCAAGAAAATGGCTCACAAAGCACTTTCCTTACAACATCCCTATGAAATGGGTAAGACAAAAACTAGTCCAGTTCTACAAATGAGGATAACATTGGAAAGTTACTGGTCTGAGATTGCATGGCTAATAAATAACAGAGTTGGGACTTAGGACTATTGATTTAGAACTGGAAGGATCCTAGGGGTCATATATTTAGATCCCTCATTTTACAGTTGGGAAAACAGACCTAAACCAGCTTGCTATCAATGAATTAATCAACAAGCATTAGCCAGGCACTGTGCTAAGTACTGGGGATACAAATAGAAGCACAAAGACAATGTCTGCCCTCCTGAAACTGACTTTCTACTGGGGGAAGACAACAAGGAATCTGAAAAGGTTGGGGTTCAGAGAGGGAAGCAGGAACCAGGTGCTGGGGCATGGCAGAGAAAATCCTGTGGAGTCGAATCAGCAATGCAGCCTGGAGAGAGATGTAGATATCTTTGTACTCAGACTCCTCCCGAAATTGAAGGCTGTGGGAGGTGTTTGCAAAACACAAGACACAACTTAAATGAGGTTCAATTTTTTTTAATTTAAGACTAAATTAGCCCAGAAAAAGAAATCATTCTTTCTTAGAGCAAAACTATTGAAAAGGGATGGAGAATATTTGCAAAGTGAAAAGTATTCCATGAGTGGAGTGAGTTTCCAGGGTGAAGAGGATTGTTATGGCATGGTAGAGATATGTCAATGGCATAGCCTAGAAAAGGATGAAAAGGAATGGTTGGCTCAGTGTCAGGCAGGTAGGAATGGAGCCAAAACTTGAATCCAAGTTTTAATACTACGAATTTGGCATTCTTGCCCTTCTATATACCAGAAAGGTATTTGAGAAACAGACAGCTAGGTGGCACAGTAGAGAGACTATTGGGCCTGGAGTCAGGAAGTCCTGAGTTCAAATCCAACCTCAGACACTTAGCTGTGTGAACCTGAGCTTAAGTAACTTAACCCTTATTGCCTCAGTTTCCTCATTTGTAAAATGATTTGCGGAAGAAAATGGTAAACTACTCCAGTATCTTGGTCAAGAAAATCCCAAAAGGGTCAGAAATGACTAAAAAAAATGAGTAAACAACAGCAACAACAACACATTTGGTGAGAATTGACTGTGCCAATGCCGAGAAGAGAACTTCTGACTAAGAATCCATCTACCATGTTGTCTCGATTCTGCCATGCTGTGAAGGCCAGCAGTTAAAGTCCTTCATCCTAATGTTACAGGCTAACAGCTTGGAAGGCAATGCCATTTTTTACCACCTCATGCTAACCCCAACTTTGTAAATCTGATAGCTATTATTCTTAGGTCAAAGGTTTCAAATGACAGGAAACAGTTATGAACTTAGAGAGGAAAGCCTTCCTGAAATGCTTTTCACTTCTCAAGCTCTGGAGTCTATCATTTTTTGGAGGAATTTCTCTTCTAGTTCTGGTACACACAGTTTGGCAGGCTGTGTTGCAAAAAAAAAAAATTGATTTTGTTCAATGCACATCCTGTATTTGGGCCAGTCTGTAACAACATTTCTCTAAGTTAATCTAAAAAGGCTGCTGTGACAGCTTACCTCAACTAGCATATAGTCGGCTTTTATCCAACTCAGTTTGAAAAATAATAAAAGTAGAATCTTCAAAGGAGTCCTGAGTGTTCTTTCTCTGAAGGGAAGGTCTACTGCTCCCCAAATCCAAGTACTGCTTCTGGGCTGAATTTTCAAAAATGGACGACTGATTATACCCAAACAGATAAGGCAAATATAGGAGGAAAATTGCTACAAGGATGTTTCTTTTTTTTCTTTAAAAAAGAGCCATTTTGTTAAGTGGCTGATGAAATTGGGAAAGAAATTGTTCATGGTCAGCAGAGTGCTAAGTAGATAGCCTCTGGGAGAAGAAAATGAATGCGAGAAACTCGAGTTTTTGCTTGCAATTTTAGACTGATCAGCCTGTACTGTTTCACGCCTCTGTTCATTTGTCCTAGGATCCTTTCTATCATTTTCTATCAAACCTGCCTTCCTACAAAACCTGCTTCTTTTAAAAAGGAAAGCAAAACCCTCCACTCTTTCTCCACAGCAACCCAATCTAAAACACTTCCATTTTCATTTTTTTTTCCAATTTGCACCAGATAAAACCTTCCTATATGTTATCTGAGGCCACAGCAGCTTTTTCAAATTTACTGAGAGAGAAAAGTTGTGACAAAGCGGCCACAATACAAAATGTGCATTGAACAAAGTCAGTTTTATACACCCGTGTGTATTGATAGTGGAGGACCTCAAAACCTATGATATATATACTGGATGATATCGCTTACTCCTCTTCTTACCCACAAATCCATAGTGCTAGCAAGACTCTTTATTCCCATCATGATTCTGCACTGCACTTGAGTAGCTTATAATTTTAATTCTTTTGTTTATCATTATGTTTTACAATTTCCATAGGGCATCCACAATTTTACAATTTCCATAGGGCATCCATTCAAAATATGAATGATCTTGTGCATTAGCAAAAAGTTTTGGATAAAAGAAAATACTGTTAAGTTCCTCAGTTGCAATCTCCTCTAATCTTTTCTTGTTCAGTTCTTGGCATAGTTCACCATTCATCAGCAGCATTTTTCTATGATGATTATGTGCAATAGAACAGCTCAAAGAGTTAGCCATTCAGGTGAATCTCAGAATTTAGGCAACAAATGTTTTTCATCCATTTTGTTTTTCCTTTGTGAATTGTCAGACTAACTTTTTTTTTTGCATCACTGTGAATTTTATTCTAGAGACTTTGTTATATTCTAGGGCTTAATGCAATTAATACAGTATCACCTGCAAATAGATGCATCTGGACATCTTTTATGGCATTACTGAATACTTTTTCTTAACATTTCTATTTTTGCTGAACACATCACTTGATGTTGACACTCAACAGCTCGATGAACCAAGTAATCTCTGTCTTTGTGTGTCATCGATTTATGCAAAATTTTAAAATAGGAACCAGTAAATAATACAGTTGAGTTCAATTTCTTTTCCTCTTGTTGCTCTAGTGTTACATTTTCATCTTTTCAACTTCAAAGGCAGGGTTTTTAATAAACTGGAAGATCAATATATATAGATAGATAGATAGATAGATAGATAGATAGATAGATAGATAGATATAGATATAGATATAGATATAGATATAGATATAGATATAAACAATGTGATACAGCAGCTAAGAAAGCTGATGCAATCTTGGGCTTTATTAAGAGATGCAGAGCATCTAGGACTAGGACTACCATTTATATCTCAAAATCATTCTGCCTGCACTCCAGCCATCATCCTCATTTCCTTCTGCCATAATTCTAGGCTGGCACTGTATAAAATCAGGCTTTGAGAGGTGAGTGTTCACCTTAACTTTCCTAGAGTCATGCCTCTAGATCACTTCCCAACCATCTCCACGCCTTGCGTTTGCACATCCTCTCTGTGCACCCCCTTTCCTGGTCCCTTCTTATTCATTGCTTTCTTCCTTTAGAACATAAGCTTCTTGAGAGCAGACACTAGATTTCTTCTGTATAGTTGTACTAGTACTTAACACAGTATCTGACATATATTAAGCATTTACAAAATGCTTTGTCTTTTATCTTTCTATCTTCTGTACTAATATGCCCTGATCAGACGACATAGAGAGTACTATATTCACTTCTGGGTATCATATGTTAGGAACAAAATCAATAAGCTGAAAGGAGTTCAGGAAAAAGAGGTCAGGATAGTGAATAGATTGTCAAGTCATTAGTCAAAGGGAATAGGAATGTTTAGCCAGGAGAGGGCAATAATTGGGGATTAGAGGGAGATGATAACAGTTTTCAAGTATTTGAAGAGCCCTTATATAAAAGAGGAATTTGATATGTTCTATTTGTCCCTGTAATAGAAATGCAAATTTAAAGATCTTCCCTGCCCCTAGGCCCTTTGATAGGCTTAAGAGACTCTGAGAACCTTCCTTGATTTGAAAATATACTCTGCCCCCTAATAGGCTGAATGTGGTCACATGGAGCCTGTGGCAGGAGGCTTGGTTTTCAGCAATGCCTACACCTTGATGCTGTGTGATTGGGCAGTGGGACAAGAGGGTGGTTACATTCTCTGACCCAGGAGAAGGCTATATAATCCCTGATGGGAGGCTTTTCTTTGGGGCTCACTTTGAGAAGTGTTGTGTGATTTGACCAGATGAGACTCTGGGCAGCTGTTGAGAGCCCCCCAGCTTTGAAAACCCAGATGTTGATACTTCCCTCTCTGGTAACTGTGATTGGGTATTGATAATGGCTAAACAGTTTGGAAGCCTGTATGCTTGATCTGTTTGTTTCTCTCTTATAAGTTCTGTCTGTATACTTTGAAGTTTGGGGTGCTGACCTTTTTCCCCTGAACTAGGTAAATGATATATGTTTGATTGATTAAAGTAAGCTTGTTAACCCATTTTGAGTTGCGTTCATGTAGGAAAGCAGATCTAATAACCTGTGTTGGCAGCCACCCTGGGGATGTTGGGGTGCTTGCTGCTACAGTCCCCAGAGGGCAAAACTATGAAATAGGAATTGAAAAAGACAAATTTAGGTGTGTCATAATAAAAAATTTCCTAATAATATGGAACTATTCATAAATGAAATGGACAAAGACCAAATTATCTTTTATTATTTATCTTGTGGAAATGATTCTTTTTGGTCTTGGGGGTCAGAATCAAGATGGCGGAATAGAAACAGGACTTCCCCAGGGGTCTGGCTTCCAACTTTCCTAATATATGTAAAAGGATACTCTGAACAAACTTTGGAGCTATAGAACCCACAAAATGACACAGAGAAGCTAACCTCCCACTGAGGAAAGCCCAGCAGGCTGGCATGGAGCAGGCAGAGCAGCAGCATACTAGGAGCCTACCCCAGCCCCCTGTGTGCTGGAGCTTTTAGCTACAGGGTGGGCCTGACCAAACACCTGCTGGAGGGACTCCAGATCACCAGCAGCTGTGATGGTTTCCAGAATTATCAACACATAGACGCTAAAGACAAAGTGAGAGATCAGTGCAGTGTGGACTTTGGGATCTAGTAGTTGGGAGTGTGGTTGGCCTTTGCCCCTGAGGTGAGAAGCTGCTGACGTGTCAGGGCCATGCAGCTGCTGCCATGTGGCAGCTTCAGGTCCTGGCCTGCAGAGTGTAGGGGGACCAAGCAACAGTCTGAGGGGTAATCACTCTTGCTTTAACCTGACTGGATCTGGATCGTGGTCTAGGGTGGAGGTCCTAGGGTGTGTGACCAGCTTTCCAGAGCATGTGGAGGCTTCAGAGAGGACACCCAACCTTCAACAGCTGAAAAACCCCCAGTGTTTAGGACAAAGGTCCCCTGGCAGAGTCCTCCCTGGGCAAAAACCCCAGGGGTCAAGTGATTGAGCAGTAACATGAGCAGGCAAAGAAAACACAATAAACAGAGCAACCCAACTTTACACTACTATTTTGGCAACAAAAAGGATCAAAGTGTGCAACAGGAGGAACATAGTGCAGTCAGAACTCTTGCACCAAAAGCTTCAAAGAAAAATACGAATTGGTTATAGGCCATAGAGGACCTTAAGAAGTAAATGAGAGAAGTGGAGGAAAAATTGGGAAGAGAAATGAGAACGAAACAAGAAAATTATGAAATGAGAGTCAACAGCCTGACTGAGGAAAAAACACCTTAAAAAAATAGACTAACTCAAATGGCAAAAGAGGCTCAAAAATGCAATGAGAAGAATGCCTTAAAAAGCCGAATTTGCCAGATGGAAAAAGATTCTCAAAAGCTCACTGAGGAGAATCATTCCTTCAGAATTAGATTGGAGCAAATGGAAGCTAGTGACTTTATGAGAAATCAAGATGCTGTTACAGATCCAAAAAAATGAAAGAACAGAAGGTAATGTGAAATATTTCATGGGAATAAAAGCACTGACCTGCAAAATAGATCCAGGAGAGATAATTTAAAAATTATTGGACTACCTGAAAGTCATGATCAAAAAAAGAACCTAGAAATCATCCTCCAAGAAATTCTCAAGGAAAACTGACCTGATGTTTTAGAACCAGAGGGCAAATAGAGGTTGAAAGAATCCACCAATCACCTCCTAAAAATGATCCCAAAAAGAAAAATCCTAGGAATATTATAGTCAGGTTACAAAATTCCCAGATCAAGGAGAGAATAATACAAGCAGCCAGGAAGAAATAATTCGAATATTGTGGAAACACAATCAGGATAACACAGGATCTGGCAGCTTCTACACAGAGGGGTCAAAGGGCTAGGAATATGATATTCTAGAGGACAAAGGAGCTGGGATTAAAACCAAGAATCACCTACCCAGCAAAACTGAGTATAATGTTTCAGGGGAAAATATGGTCATTCAGTGGAATAAAAGACTTTCAAGTATTCTTGATGAAAAAACCAGAGTTAAGTAGAAAATTTTACATTCAGATACAAGAAGCAAAAGAAGCATGAGAAGGTAAACAGGGAAAAGAAATCATAAAGAACTTATCAAAGTTGAACTATTTATATTCCTACATGGAAAAATGATAATTATAACTGATGAAACTTTTCTCAGTATGAAAATAGTTGAAGGGAATAGAAATACACACACACACACACACACACACACACATCTATATCTATATAGGAGGGTATATGGCCATATGAATACATATGTGAATGTGTGTATATATACTTACACGTACACATAGATAGAGGGCCCAGGACCAATTTAATAGGAATGAATGATACTTAAAAGGTGAAATTAAGAGGTGAGAGAGGAATAGAATATGAGGAGATGGGGAGAGACAGAATGGGATAAACTATCTCATATAGAAGAGGCAAGGGAAAATGGTTACAATGGAGAGGAAGAGGAGGAAGGCAAAAGGGAATGGGTCAACCTTATTCTCATTGAATTTGGCTAGGGAGGGAATGACATACACACTAAATAGGGTATCTCACCCTACAGGAGAGTAGGGGGGAAGGGGACAAGAGGGGGGATGATGGAAGGGAAGGCAGGCTGGGGGGGAGGGAAGTTGGAAGCACCCACTTTTGAAAAAGACAGCATCAAAGTAGAGAACAGAACAAGTGGGAGGTGGGATAGGAGGGAGGGAAATATAGTCATTCTTTTATAATATATCGACTATGGTAGTGTTTGCATAGCTACATATGTACAACCTATACTGAATTGCTTATCTTCCCAGTAAGGGTGGGTAACAAGGGAGGAAGGGAATGAATCTTGAATTCAAAGTTTTAAAATCAAATGTTTAATATATACATATATATATATATATATATATTTTAATAGTAGTATAGTATATATATATATATTAAACATTTGATTTTAATAGTATATATATATATGGAACCCAGATATATATATATACATATATATATATATATATATATATATATATACATACATACACTATTATTAATACTACTTTACATTAATTGGAAAATAAGATATGCAGCACTGGGGCATAGAGATCCACCATGACCTACTGGAAAGTTGGAGTGGGTATGGGAGAAGATATGGGAGAGAACAGATTGGAGGAGGGGATATCCTGTGGGACCACTATTTTGGGGCAGTGGGTAGGGGAAAAACGGGGAGAAATTTTGAAACTCAAAATCTGGCAGAAATGAATGATGTAAACCAGAAGTTAATAAAGCATTTGAACAAAAAATAAAATGATTCTTTTTTCTTACATGGGTTGGAAGATATGGCTGCTGAGATCCTGTCCAGCTCTGGAATTCTGGAATCCTGTATTGGTGCCACCATTCAAAGCTTAACCCCATCTGCTACAAGTTCTATTATTTCTCTATTGCTTATCCTACTTTTTCACTTTATAACACCCTATCTCACCTGCTTATTCTCAAAGGCCTTTGTTCTCATTTATCTCTGCTTATATCTCTTTGTGAAATTTGAAAGTTTCTGCTTTCATCTCTTCTATTACTAAGTACTTCCTCCTCTGCTCCCCTAACAGGAAATATCTTTTCTACCACAAAGGAAATCTGTTCATTGAATTATCTTCTCTTTGACTTGAAAAGGAGCCCTCCCTGAAAAGCCTAGGTACCCTAAATGGCTAGCACTTGAAGTGTGTAACTGGGCCAACCTGTGTTCAACTTGACTGACTTCATCAGCCCACTGAGTCTAATTTCCCCTGATAACAGAATGGCAATTTCCACAGGTTTCCCTCTTCACCATTTCTTTCCTTTACAACCACAGAAAATACTTGACATCTTGCTTCTAATTAAGTTTGTAAAAGGTATCTTTTCACATGTTTGCCTACTTGTTTTCCTTTTTCATCTGAGGCTATCAGCATTATCTCGTTTAAATCACTAGAGTAAGCACAGATCACTGAGGCAGAGGTAACAGAAAGGCAAGGAGACATCAGCAACCAGAGATTGTCCTGAAAGCTCTAAGGTGAATGATTAGCAGGTTATTTAAGTCTAGCTAGCTCTGGTAATAGTACTGGTGTATCCAAACCAGCCAGCATATTGCTGTTACGTCAGAGAGAAATGTGAAGAGACTGAGGAACCAGGTAAAGACAGTACAGAGACATAGTTGTAATAGTCTTTGATTCCTGATCTTATATTCTGATATGGGAAGACAACACACATGGGGCGGTGGTGGCAAGGAAGGTGTGTGGAACAGGGCCTAGGAAAAACAAAATTTGAACCAGATTTCTACTGACAACATTTAATATGCTGTCTCCTATTTATAGGAGTCCAATGGTTTATTATTCCTTCCTATACAGTCCAATGGTTTATTATTCCTTCCACATGTGCACGTACACACACATATGCCCAAGTGGTGACCCAATCTAAAAAGGAACAAGGAACATTTTTGTGTCCCTTCAGTTGTCTGTACTATTCTATAGTCATTTTTGTGATGTTCAGACACAGATTATATCTTTGGGAAAATTGACTGACAATGACAATTGTTTGATAATGACTTATGTCCCCAATTCTGTCTAGACCAGAGTATCTGTGTTGACTGAGATTACTCTCTTATCTTGATGAGGCCTGGCTCACTAAGGGCATGAGAGTTTGAAAGTTAACTCCTTGAAGGAATGCCTAATTCATGTTACATGTGTGGCATGTAGCCTAGAATCAGTCGTAGATAGGATTCTGCTAAATATATTTGATGCTGAGGATGATTTCTCATGACACTTAACTAATGAAAGGATTTATAACCACCTCAAAAATAATTTGTGCAAACAGCGAACTGATGAAGTCAATGACACAATGAGACCATCAAGGAGCTGGTAGAACATCAAACAAATCCTTTGATTGATTTTAAACCATTAGCATAGGATTCTTGTTTGTTCATAACTACTATTTCATTCAGTACTTTGGTTGATAAATTTATTCACTGAATGTGGCAGTTTTTAATCAGTCTTTGCTACGTCAGTAACAAATTGGCACCAGTGTGTCAAATAATTCCAGTAGAAATCTAGTTCAAACATTTCTTTTCCTATCTCTATTCCATACCACTCTCAACCACCAGTGCGCTATGTGCATTACCTTCCCCTGTTGGAATGTCAGCTCATTGAGGGAAGGAACCATCATGTTTGACCAAAAAAGAAAATAATAAATGCTGCATGGGCTGTGGGAAAAAAATCCATTAATGCACTGTTGGTAGAACTGTGAATTGGTCTAAAAATTATGGTAATCAATTTGGAATCCTTCCCAACAAGCTATTAAACACATTCTAGCAATATTGCTACCAAGTCTTTACCTTGAAAGAGCTCAAATAAAGAAAATAATGTATGCTTACAAAAATACTTACATCAGTTCTTTTTTGGAGGCAAAGAGTTGGAAACTGAGGGGGAGGCCGTCAACTGAAGAATGGCTGAAAAAGTTAATGACATGTGAACGTGAAAAAACATTACTATCCTCTAAGAAATGATGAAGGGGATGATCACTGTGAAGATCAGTATAAACTGAAGCAAGGTCAAGCAAGCAGAAAGGGGAAGAGCAATCTGTTTAGTATGAACAGTATGTTTGGGGCTGATAGGTGGCACAGTGAACAGGAGGACCTGAGTTCGAGTGCGGCCTCAGACACTTAACACTTACTAGCCATGTGACCTTGGGCAAGTCACTTAACCCCAATTGTCTTCCAAAAAAACAAACAAACAAAAAAAAAAACAACCCAATATGGTGAAGATAAACTTTGAAATCTTTGAAACTCTAACAAATTAACTATAACCCCAGAGGATTTATGATAAAACATGTTATCTACTTCCAGAGAGTGCAGAATTGGGTATATATACATATATACATACATGCATACATACATATGCTTGATTATATATGTCTGGTGTGGTTTTTTTTCTTACTTTCACAATATAAGAGGGAGGAGGAGGGCAGAGGAAGAAAATGGGGACCTGAAAACAGAATGAAATTAAATTTTAGAATTCAGGGAAAGGAAGTATTGGTACTGAAAGTATACAGCTTTTTCAAAGAGTGTACTAGGAGAAGAGACAGAAGATGACTGCTATTGGTGACAGGATATAGTAAAGTATTATAAGGATGAGAGAGACTTGGGTGTGTTTATAGGCAACAGGGAAGGAAATAGTAGATAGGGAAAGACTGAAGATAGGAGGGATGTGGGAGTAAATGATTGTGAGACAATCTGCTGGAGAAGACAGGAGGAGATTGGGTCAAAAATAAGATCGATGGCCTTGTCCAGCAGATGGTTCATATCTTCATTAGAAATTCCTGTAAAGAAGACAGTAGGGGATCTTTCCCAGGTGATTAGAGATTAGGAACAGGAGATCTCAAGATGAACCCCTCAATATTTTCATTGTAGTATAAGGTAAAATCCTCAGCTAAGAGTATTGGGGGAGGAGTCCCATATGGACTCTGAGGGAAAATAAGGTTCAGAGCAGCCACTGTGGTGAGGTAGACAGACAATTAATTAGAGAAAAGTAAGAGGCCATTGCTATAGTGAAGGTTCAGTTGAAATTAAATAACATACATTTAGAGTGAGGCCAGTCAACATGTTCTGTGACTTCTTCCAGATCACAAGAAAACCAGAAAGTAGATGCCAAAAATAAACTCAAGGTTAATGAAGTGGGCATTAACCATCTCAGGAAAATTGCTGTTTCCTAAATTGAAGTGCAAAAAATATACACAGATCCATACCACACAAGTCATGACTGTGAATCTCAAAATAAAAGGCTAACAAAATAACTACATTATTAACAAAGATTATTTTTGTCTCTTCAGATGGATTAAAATATAGCCGATGGAGCCATATTTTCCAAGAAATATCTATAGTAGAGACCGTAAATTACCTACAGTAGGTAGTGGCAGGTAAGACATTAGAGAAATTAATAGAGAATGAAATCGCAAAACATCTGGAGAAATATGAGGTGATAAAAACTAGCCAGCACAATTTCATAAAAAATAAATCTTTCCAGATAAATGTGGGGAAATTTTCAAACTATAATGAAGAAAGTCCAAAGTATGAATCATGAAGTATCAACGGTTTCCAAAAGTTGTTTGATGTTTGGTGCTTAATAAATATAATTGAGTTGTTGGACTGAATTGCATTGTATTAAAATAAAATGAGCTTTGGACACTAAAACTTAGCTTACAACCAAAAACAGGGAGGGTGCAAATGGGTATTGAATACACTAAAGGTCACTCAATTAAATTTAATTTATGCTAATTTAATTGATTTGTGTATATAGGTATAGCCTAACTGTTCATATATATATATATATATATATATATATATATATATTATGTCAGGATTAAAATTAGTTTTCCAGAAAATGGTTGGATAAGTATGAGGTCATGATAATGGATTTAGGTACAAGGAAGTGATTGCTTATATTAATGCATAAGAGTATGTTTCAGGGTCAAGTTCGACTTTAAATTAACTACTTTGGAGAAGGTATGAGGTAAATTTAACACAGAAACACTAAATTAGACCTTTTTATTAAAACACAAACAAAATTGCTTTATGAGATTTTGTTTGGAACTTTTTTTAATTATAGGAAGGAAATTATAAAGTATGTAAAATCAATCAATTTCAAAGGGTTTGAGATACAACCAATTTATTTTAAGCTTGCAAAAAATTGGGGAAACAAATTTAAACTGAGAACAACCAAATCACTGAAATATTCTGTTCTTTGTTACTGCAGCTATAATATGATGGATAAGATGACCTTTAAAGTCCCTGCTAGTACCAACTTTCTAGGAGCCTAAGGTTTTATTACGCACTTTTCTCATACTACTTCATATGTCATAGTTATGATACTACATACTTCTTTTTTAATGGATATAGAGAGTAAAGGAAAGGGAAGGCCTGGACCTGTGATTTCTTTAGTATGAGGAACTTCTAGAAGGGAAATTCCCTCCACCAATGCATATCAACAACTCTTCAGCAAACTATGTTAGAAAGTTGCCTGGGATTTTAAGAAGTTTTAAGACTTGTCTTGGGTCACACAAACAGAACATTTCAGAGAAAGAGTCTGAATCCAAATTTTCTTGACTCTGTGGCCAGTTTATCCATTGTGCCAGGCTGCTTCTCATTTCACACAGAATGCTGCCACCGTTGAGTTGTTTCAGTCATATCTGACTCTTAATGAATTTATTTGAGGTTTTCTTAGCAAAGATACCTAGAGTGGTTTGCAATTTCCTTCTCCAACTCATTTTACAGATGAGGAGCGGAAGCAAACAGAATTAAGTGACTTCCCCAAGGTGACACAGCTAGTAAGTATCTGAGGCTGGATTTGAACTCATAAAGATAAAGTCTTCCTGACTACAGGTGCCATGCTCTATTGGATCCAGGGTTCTATAATTTCATCACCAACTCACCATATGCCCAACAAGGATCAAATTGAAATTATTCTTCACAAACAACTCTGAAAGAGAGCCATTGTATTTGTTTTGTTTTTGTTGTTTGTTTTTGTTTTTTAATGAAATTAACACTGGTTTCTGTCCTTTACCTTTTCAAATAAGTTTGAATCTTTGGTGCCATTCATAAAAGTTTTTAACTCTTCTTGAGAGCAGAAGAAAATTATTTTTCACTGAAGGGAGATAAAGTTTTGAAAGAAGGAAGGATTGGCAAGAAGGCAGGAACCCCAGACATTCTGCTATACAAAGGTATTGGTAAAGTATGGGAATTTACACATTGTTCTATTTTATGCTTGAAGATGATTTTGCTAACAGCACATCTTAAATTCAAAGTTGCCTTCAATAAGCATTGCCTTAGGATATGTCTCAGAATTCTATAATAAAACCTTCTTCATAATAGTGAGTGCTTTGCAAAATCTGAGAGTTTACTATTTAATTTGCATGATTTAAGAGTTTCATATCCCATTAGGAACATTTATAGTATATTAAAGGCTCACTATTATGTTCTCTGGCTATTTTTCCAAAATGTATTTAGCATAAATTAATGGGCTTCATCTTGTCCACATCAAATTTTAGATTTATCATCTGAAATGAGCAGATATTCAAGTCAATGGTGAAGAACGAAACTTGACTTAGCTTGCGCCTACATGTTCAGTAGTAGAAGAGTTCTGATAGTACAGTATCTGTTAT